>BTPG01000001.1:94667347-94671582 GCA_036245525.1 Semisulcospira habei
GTCATTTGTAAAACAGCGAACTTAACTTTAATTTTTCTTTTACGAAAAAAGCTATCTTCTCATTAATACCTGCATGATTTTTCACAAACAGTGTTTGCATAAGCCTGCTATTTGTCCCAGCCCTGGGGTAGGATTAGGTCAAATTGTGACCTGTAAGCTCTAGGCATGAAATCAGCAAGAAAATTGCAAAGTTGATTCTCTGATATGGCAAGTGTTAGTACTGCACTGAGTGACTTATAACATCGAGTCATCACTATGAACATGGCGTTGTGGGATTAATGATGCCATGACATCAAGCTTGAAGTGACATCGTTTCTCTGCTCATGCTCTTCTTTAGAATAGCTATGCTACACCAGACCACAGAGCTTATCATTATGAATGGCGGGAATCACCATGTGTCCGTCTTTATTTATGTGTGCCAGTGTGTGTGGATCAGAGGGTGGGTTAGAGTAGAAGGAGATGGATTCCTGTCACTACACGAGCCCACAGAGCGTACTAATGGCAGGAAGCGCTGTTTGTCTTTATTTGTGTGCGCCGACACGTGTGTTGATCAGAGGTTGGCGTAGAGAGGAGGAAAATGGATCAGCATTATAAGCCAAAAATATGAACAACTCTGAATGTTCCTGAAAGATAAACGCATCTGAGCTCCAAACAATATGTTGTTCTTTTTAGGGCATGTGTGTGTTAATCATAGGAAAAGATCGGGTGTTCAGTTGAGTTATTGTAGATAAGAATCATGTACCTTTTCAGTATGATTCATTTTCTTTTGCATGGAGAATTAATTGTGTTTGATTTTTGTTGTGTAGCTAGAATGTTGCAATTTTCGCTACATCGTGGCTGATATCCGAACTCGCTTAACCTGGAACGTTCTGGAAAGGGCGCATTCGTTCTAGTGACCTCAAATATGACATGAAGTTTTGTAGTAAAACTGTTGCCGCTAGGGTTTCACGTGAAAGAAAAACAGAAGATAGTGGTAGAAAACCCTTTAAAATAGAAACAAATAACGACGTTTCGGATCAAAGATCCTTCCTCAGGTGACATGGAAACAAACGTAGAACAGAAAAGAACACAACAGAAAGAAAAGACGTCATCCTGTATAGAGAGAATTTAGAATGACGTAAAAAAAAAAATAAATAAAAAAAAAAAATAAAAAAAAAAACAACACCACACACACATAATGACGCAAATACACATGCACAAAACACGTAGCACAAAACTTACGTCTATATACATACACGTCACTGCATACATTCGCATTCACTCGTGCCTGCTGCAGCTCACGCACATGAACACACACACACACACACACACACACACACACACACACACACACACACACACACACACTCACACACACACACACACACTCAAAGGTAGCATCCAGTATCAACAGTGAGGTCAAGTCTGGCACCAACTACCCATCAGGCCGAGCATACATCCCTAGGGGCGAATGTTCAAGCCGCGTGGATGGTAAAATACATCCCACTTTGGCAAAATACATCCCACTTCTTCCGTCGCCAAATGACAGAATCGTTTTTCGCGGACAGGCTTGGCACTTACCATCCGTGCGGCTTGAACATTCGCCCCTAGGGATGTATGCTCGGCCTGATGGGTAGTTGGTGCCAGACTTGACCTCACTGTTGATACTGGATGCTACCTGTGTGTGTGTGTGTGTGTGTGTGTGTGTGTGTGTGTGTGTGTGTGTGTGTGTGTGTGTGTGTGTGTGTGTGTGTGTGTGTGTGTGTGTGTGTGTGTGTGTGTGTGTGCATGTGCGTGAGCTGCAGCAGGCACGAGTGAATGCGAATGTATGCAGTGATGTGTATGTATATAGACGTAAGTTTTGTGCTACGTGTTTTGTGCATGTGTATTTGCGTCATTATGTGTGTGTGGTGGTTTTTTTTGTTTGTTTTTTTTACGTCATTCTAAATTATCTCTATACAGGATGACGTCTTTTCTTTCTGTCGTGTTCTTTTCTGTTCTACGTTTGTTTCCATGTCACCTGAGGAAGGATCTTTGATCCAAAATGTAGTTATTTGTTTCTATTTTAAAGGGTTTTCTACCACTATCTTCTGTTTTTCTTTTATGAAGTTTTGTAATACACGTTGGCTACATTTTGCAACATTTACAGAATGCATCTAGATGGTAGTGGAAGATTGTAGAGAAATCTCAAGTGTTCTTTTTTAATGAATATTAATGAGTTTTGGTTACGTTTTCTTGTCCGATTGGTTGAGTTGTGTAATTTGTCAGATTGTTCTGGAAATCTGTAATTGTATAAAAGAGGGTGTTAGTAAATATGTGTGTGCATTGTATGGGAGACGCAGTGTATCAGAATTGTGGATGCATTGTAGAGAGACAGTGTACCAAAGTGTGGATGCATTTGTGGATGCATTGTGCTGAGATTGCATCATGAGAATAAAATATTGTTTTAACTGTTACTCCAGTATGTTCTACAACCTTGTGCCATGTCTGACTAGTTGCAGCTGTGAAGTTTCTATCCAAGAACCCTACGTGAGTGCGTCTGGTGTGATTGGTATGATTGCATCATACTACGACAATGACTACCACGTGTTATGTAATGGAAATTTCCTATGCACACAAACGGAATTACTCCATTATCAAAATGAAAATAGAACAATTTAACCCATTTAGTCCCAAGGCACTACAGCAGGAGATGGATCGACCATGATAATTCAAGGGTAGTGCCAGATTAGCTTCACACCTGATGGTACCAAGCTAATCGGATACTACTCTTGAATGATCATGGTCAATTCATCTCCGTCAACTTGTACATAGTCGTGACACCTAAAACATTTGGGATATGCTAGTCACTGTGTGCAAGACATTTTAGATTTATCACAATGAAACTTTTACCACACATCAAAAATCGTCAAATCAACAAACGTATGATGGTCTGTGACTTTGGACTTCTGTATCTTTCTCGGCTGTTATGTCAAAATCACAGGTTACTTTACTTACTTACGCCTGTCACCCCTACCCGGGTATAGGCCGTCGATGAGAGACCTCCAGCAACTCCTGTCCTGTGCTTCTCCTTCGATTCTACTCCAGGTGGTTCCCAGTCTCTTGATGTCTGCTTGGAGGTCTCGACGCCAGGAGTTTCTCGGCCTACCTCTTTTCCTCTTTCCCTGGGGGTTCCATGACAATGCCTGCCTAGTGATACTGGAAGCTGGCTTTCTCAGACTGTGACCGATCCATCCCCATCTTCTTCGCCCAATTTCATTCTCTGCTGTTATCTGCTCTGTTCTCTCCCAGAGTCTGACGTTGCTGATCTTCTCTGGCCAGTGGATTTTCAAAATTCTTCTAAGGCAACTGTTCATGAAGGTCTGTACTCTGTTGACTGTGGTTTTTGTCAATCTCCAAGTCTCTGCTCCATATAGGAGAACTGCTTTTACATTGGAGTTGAAAATCCGGACTTTGGTGTGTTGTGACAGCTCTCTGGAACTCCACACTTTTTTCAACTGGAGAAAGGCTGCTCTGGCTTTACCGATTCGTGCTCTGACATCTGCATCAGTGCCGCCTTTTTTGTCTATGATGCTCCCGAGATAGGTGAAGGACTCCACCTCCTCCAACGGGGTGCCAGCAAGCAAGACTGGTTCTTCCCTGGTTGCGTTCAGCCTCATTGTCTTTGTTTTCTGTTTGTGAATGGTGAGGCCCACTTGGGACGAGATGTCAGCAAGCCTCGTGGTCTTGTCCTGCATTTGTTGATGAGTGTGGGACAGTAATGCCAAGTCGTCTGCAAAATCGAGGTCGTCAAGCTGTGTCCACAGTGTCCACTGTATTCCACTTCGTCTGTGCTCTGTGGTCATCTTCATGACCCAGTCTATGGCCAGTAGGAAGAGGAACGGAGACAGCAGACACCCCTGCCTGACACCAGTTCTGACCTGGAGCTCCCTGGTGAACTGCCCTTCGTGGATCACGCGACATGTCATGCCATCGTAGCTGCTCTTGATCAGGCGGACGAGCTTTGTGGGTACACCGTAGTGTCGTAGGAGTTTCCACAGAGTCTCTCGGTCCACACTGTCAAATGCTTTCTCATAATCCACAAAGTTGACGTACAGCGGGGAGCTCCACTCCAGAGACTGTTCCACGATGATGCGGAGAGTGGCGATCTGGTCTGTACATGATCGGTTCTTCCTGAATCCTGCTTGCTGGTCTCTCAGCTGGGGGTCAACGGAGCTCTTCATTCTCTCCAGGATGATCCTGTTGAAGACCTTTCC